>JAMXBB010000001.1:111468834-111499112 GCA_024138015.1 Lumnitzera littorea
TCCAAAACACCACCACCAAATCAACAACCACCCACCCCCAAAAACAAAAGAAAAAAAAAACAATCATAAAAAAAAAAAAAAAAACTCTGGTGAAATAGGATTTTGCACCATGAGGCTAGATACTCCAATCCAGCCTTTTAGTAAGCCAATATGTAGACTATAAGACATATCAGAATCTTCCTGGGGCCAAAAGACATGTCTGGATATCACAATCGAATAAGGCAAGAAGAGAATTGTAATTATTCAGAATTAGAATAAAAAGTTAATAATTATTATTTTATTTGGTTGCACTTAAAATAATATTCCTAATAGAATAGAAATATATCAAAAAAATAACAATATACCATCTCCTCAATTATGACTTGACTGTTGGGATAGGGTTTTCTGGGTGAAGTGTGGAAACATACAGGAAAAGACACCAAGGAATGGCTATTCTTTTAATATTAACAACAAAAAAATTGCAATTCCTCATTGGCAACAACAAAAATTCCATGGAATATCTATTCCATGAAACTAAACGTGGTAATAGTTTAGCAAGAAAGGATTACAATTACATCCGACTCCTATAAATTCAACCAAATGTGATGTAGAACTAAGAAATAGTCTCTGCTCCATAAAAGATTAAGGCTTTTCCTATCTTACCCAAGAAAACCCAAAAGCTCTATTGGAGCCCACTCTCCATACAATCTCTTGCCTCTTTGTAAGATTTATCACATTGCAAACTTCCTTGGGCCAAACTTTTAGAATGCAATTGTGTACTCTCCACTCCACAAAAAAGTGAAGTTTCTTCTATTTTATACAGAAAACCTGAACACCTGATTGGAGTCCACTCTCCATGCAATCACTTTTGCCATAACATTTGGCCCCCTACTAGCCTCATTGATGAATTACACCATAATAAACCATTCTCCCCAGGGAACCATATAAACTGTACCTTAAAGCAGATTTCTTTTCATAAAACTTGTATTATATAATTATCTTTCAGTCAGATCAAATAAATTCATCAAAACAACTGAACTAATCAATTAACATTCTTTTTCGCTAGACTCAATCTCATGATTCCCATATAGGAGAACCCATACTGAAATCCCCTACTTTTTTCAGCTACTCCAAACTCCAAAGAACATCAACATGATCACCATTAGGATTACCAATTCCTTCTTTGGTATCCAACCATGTTCGGTCAATCACAAACCAGCATAGATAATCATCCTCCATAGCCGTCCATGATTTTTCGGACAAAGCCGGAGCACTGAATGGCCATTGTTTATAATTAAAGAACAAAAAAAAAAATACAACAACTTCCTTTCATCAATCAAAAGAATCAACCGAGGAATAACAAAGTCCTAACTAACCAACAAATAAACTACCTAAGAAATAAGCTACAAAGCATAGATATTAAATTAAGGGAAAAAAACTCTCTTTCTAATTTTCTTTTTTAATCAATTACCTGTTGGTATTGCGGAAGAGAGTATACGCCGGCGATCGGAGCTGGAGCGGGATAGACGGGAGCAGGATACACAGGGGCCGGAGCAACCGGAGCGGCGGCAGCGGCGGCGGCGGTAGGATAAGGGTTAGAACTGGGAACGGGCTGTTGGAGATGGAAAGGTAAGGGGAAATAGGAGGTACCGGCACTTTGGTACGTGAATTGTGAAGAAGAAGATGATGAAGTAGTAGAAGGTGCTGGTGGTATGCTCGACATGGACGATTATTGAAGTGATTGGTTGTGGTTAGGGTTAGAGTTAGGGTTTGGATGAAGTGAAATCGAAGATCTGGAAGCAAGACGACCTAAGAGAAGAGAAATCTGGAACGGAGGGGAGTTAAATAGAGTAATGCATCGCGAAATCTCTAGAGTGTGGTCTGGTACTCTGAAAATACACCACCTTCAGAATGCAGATTTGATTGAAAAAAAGAAAAAGAAAAAGGAGAAAAGAAGGAAATTTTATTCCATTCAATAAACTTCATATTCCACTTCTGTACATGCGCATATATATTTATACATATTAATAAACGGGCACCCATATTATAAGGCTTAAATAAAAGAATATAATAATATTTTAATTATAAACTAATTGCTAAATAAAATTATGTACACAATTAGTGATTTTATAGAGGAAAAAAATATTTTTAAATTTTAAATTTATTACTAACCTTTAGCTGGAATGATCTCAATCATAATGGACCGATAGCAAATTCATTACTAACCCCTTTTTTTTTTTAGTCTTATATGTTATGATCTTCGTATACAATTCGGACTTGCTAACTTTTGTATGATTATACTCTTGTAAAGATATAGTACTATAGGATACGTTAATAAGTATATACGAAATTTTTGATGTACTTATTTAATCAAACACTTGATAATAAAAATTTTTCAATATCTTAATATATTTAAATAATAGCTTATAAAAAGTTTTTTACATGGAAAATTTTTAAAATGTGATCGCAAGATCAAAATCTTTAAAATTTAACATACCAATTTAAATATTACTTAAATTATCAATTATGTAAGGTTTTTAAAATTTACTAATCATAAATGCAATATTAAATCTGTAAACTCTATTTACTTAGTAATACTGTAATTCTTAGAATATAATAAAATATAGTGAAGTAACTTATAAATTGTGATATTACAAGTGTATTATATATTTAAAAAAGTATATTTAGAGCCTTATCTTGAAATCTAAAATCAATAAAAAATTAGTTTCGAATAAGATTAAATAATAATATAAGTTCTTCAGAAGTTAGAAGGAATAATTATGTAAACTAAAATTTCAAAAATAAGTTAAAATGCAATCAATATAAATTACAATATAAAGTTTATGAAGTTAAATTTTAATTAGTATGAAGTAGAGATTTGAGATTAGATATATAATATAATGTTTTATTATTTTTTATGTTATGGAACTTTTACAAATGTTAAATCATAATAAAATTATATTTAAAGAGTTAGCAAAATCCGATCAATATGGAGTCATTATCCAAATTCCAGCCGTAATCCAATTTCACCGCATGGAGCTTATTCGGGACATTTGCAATACATTGTCAAAGGAAGGGGATGGGATTACAACGTTGGCAGCAAATGGAAGCACATGCATGTATTGTTAAAAGAAAAAATAAATAAATCAAAAAAATAAAATATGTACCACCGCCATAATTAAGGCCGTGAAGGCTGCCTATAAAAATATGGCTAGTAAGCCATGTGGGAGCCAGCAAACAGATGACATAATTAAAAAGAGAAAGAGAGAATAAAAGAAAAAAATAAAATAAAATAAAAGAAGGAAGTGACAAGTTAGAGAATTAGATAATCTAATTTTTCCGTATTTGATATATTCAAATAATTTCGTTTTTATAATTATAAGTGTTGTTTTTTAATTAATATATAATAGTTTTAGAGAAAATATATCAATAACCTCATTATTTTTCTAAATGAAGTAATTGATTTGTATAATTTTATAAATTTTTTTGTTTCAACTTTTTAACATAAAATATTGATAGCTATATGTTTATTGATTCCATCTAATAACTATAAAGGAGTTAATTAAATATATATCGGTATGAACAATCTTTCGCATGTATATGATTAAGGGTGTAACAATATGACTAAAAATGTGAGTAGCAAGTTGGAAGCCTAAAGCTTTACTAATGACTATATTGTAGTACATACCTATATTATATTAAATTTAGATAGCTAGACGAACCTTATCAAAAAAATTAAATCATGCATTCAAAACGGTGTTTAAATAATCTCATTATTAATACATGTGGTACATACAGTGATTTTAAGTTCAAGATAAATTATATATTGTACTATATTTTAAATGCAATTAGTATTATACAAAAAATATACATATATGTTATAAACATGTGTTATTTACTGAAATGATATTTTTACTAATTTAACATAACAAACACTCTCTATTATACGATAAATATATATGAGCATTATGTTGTATTATATTACAAGTATCTATATATATATGTATATATATAAAACATGAGTTACACAATAAGTAACAACTATTATTGTATGTATTTCGTATGTATATATACAATGGAATGATATATATATTTAATAATGTTTTATATTAACCATATGGGCTAGTTAATTAACCTGATAACCATAAGGTATATGATAATCACTTAAAGAAATATTTTAACATCTTAATTATCCTTAAAACCTATCTAACTCGGATCTTACATATACACAATAAGCCTAATAACTAATTTAATATATATAACTAGAAGGGTAACCATAATAGGTTGGCTTCATTCTAATACCATATGATCTTAATTTCTACTCTATCTCATTTAAGATCAGCAAGCTAGATCTATAAATCTATTATAGACTTTTATGGGTGATTGGCTAAAAGGTTAGGTAAGTGAGTTTATTTTCAGAGATGATGAACTATTATGCTTGTTTGTGCTTGTAAGTGATTGATTGTGCATGTGTTTGAACTTGTTTGCTAAATAAGTACCTGAGCATATTGTATATGTTATGTTGTGAAGTATCTACATGTTACATTAATATTAAGTGTAAGACTCACAATTTCACCTAATAGTTTTAAGTGAATAATTTATAGTGTTAGTGAAATTAATTCAAATAACCTAAAAATTTGTGAGTAAACTTAAAACATTAGACGAGGACACCCTGTAACCTTAGATATTAGAAATATAATGAAATAAAAGTTATATAGCTAAAATAGTGTAATTTAACTATATATACATATTATTTATCGTAAATGCGTAAAATAGGTTATATTAGTTCATAAACTTCTAGAGATAAATAATATATATAATAAAATTATTATGAGATATAAAATAACATGTATAATATATGTGTATGTGTCGTATATAATTTTTAAGTATATGTGTATACCCGTATACCAGTAATTAATTACAATATCCTAATAGTAACATTTTAAGCTAAAATGAGTGAGGAAAATTATAAAAAATTAATAAAAGACTATAGAAAGCTCATGGGTAGCTAGGGTTAAGTGAAATGGGTGTATGGAGTATTATAGGATAGGTGTTAAGCAATTATACCAAATGATCATGCAATTTAAGCATAGTTTTAGGGGAATAATGCATAAGGAGAGAGAAAGGAAAATGCATTCTTCATTAACTAAGCTTTGAAAAATAAAACTTCTCTTTGGAAAATCATACAGGGAAATTAGGATCTAAGAAAAATTTGAGTAAGTTAAATTAATCAAAAAGGAAAATCAAGAAAAATTTTGAAAATCAATATGCAATCTGAGCACATAGATGGTTCATGAACATGAGAGGTTTTTGGAAAGTAGCCGCCACCACCACCAGGCAACAATAAATGCTGTGCCTTGCTTGATTGACAAGGAGGTAGTTAGTGATGGTAGTCGAAGCAACTAGTTTTAGTGAGGTTCTTTTCTAATTCGATTTTTTAAAAATTATTAAAAGTATAAAAATTGCTTAGAAAATTACACAAAAATTTATTCCTACATATTTTCATGTATAGAATCTAGAAAAATATTGTTTTGTAAAAATTTAGTGATTGTAATATAGTCCTTAAGAAATTAATGAAATCTAGTAATTTTCAATATTAAAATAAATAAGTCTAATGACATACTTTTGTTTTCGAAATTTTTTTGTAAACTACCCTATATTAATATTGAATTGCTATAAAGAGATTTCTTATAAAACTATTTTCTAAATTTTTATTTTATTTTTTAGCCCTAAAATATGTTTAAAATATTAATTTTGGTGGAAAATAAAATATTTTTCTTATAGACCTCACTTGTATTCTAAGTTTAGGTAATTAGTGGAATATTTATTATATACTGGAGTGTTGGATTGGAGTTTTGTAAGGAGTTATAAAAAATCAATAATGTGCCCTAAAATGTGTAGTCAAGCGGTGTGTAAACTGGAACAAACGATGGATGATGGTAGGTTATATAAAGAAGTGGGAGGTAATGAGGTTAGGTAATATTGGTTGAAGTGTTATTTTGATTGCTATTATTGGAGTTTAGGGTGGAAATGGATAAATCAATAAGTTATATGTAATTTGAATTTGGTCGGAGTATAGCTCAGAGGAAAATTAAGGGCAAATGTTCTCTTATATATTTATTGAGAGACTAAACTAGAGGCAAAATTGTGAGTAGAGAGTGAAATAGAGAAATCTTAGAGGCTTAGTTAGAGGGAGTATTTGTAGAAACTCTAAAGTTGTGGGTTTTAGAGGAAAGTTCTAATGGTAGATTCCTTGACATTATGAAGCTTGTTGAAATCAAATGATATTACAAAGGGTTTCTGTTAAGAAATTTAAATTTTAGTATATGTAACAACTTAGTTAAAAAGTAACTCAAAGTAATATTTAAGGTCATTATGAATATTTAGAAGATGTATTAGAAGGTGTTCATTGAAGAATTTAGGATACTTAGCAGACTTAGAAGATGATTCAAAGGTTAAACTTGTTAACACCTTAACCCTAATATGGCTCATGAGATAACTCAAAAGCTTCCAATTTAAAAACTTTAAGGATGACTTAACTTAGAACTTAGCTCGAAAGATGTTTAGTGAAAATCTTAAAGATTTACTAACCTTAAAGAATGATGTAGAGGCTAAATTTATGGTGACCTTCAATGCTTAAGTGGTGTAGAGAATATCTTAGAAATTTCTCCAGTAAATGGTTCAAGGACATCTTCACTCAGGGGAAAGCTCAAAAGAATAAAGTACTGCATCGAGATTAATATCAAAGGATCACCCATATGGACAAGTGAACAACCATGTTGGTGAGCAATTAGGTTCCAAGTAAGTGGGATCAATGTTTCATCGTACTTTAAAGTATTGTTTAAGAATACTTAGAGGCATTAGTTTACGTGTTGCTTATGATTGTAAGTTAGTAGCCTATGCGTGTGCAATGCATGTGTTTGAATATTGTACTGGATTATATGTATTGTTTGTTTTATGATATTATTTGCTTTGAACTGTTTGAAATTACTTAATCATCCCAAAAGTAATATAATACAAACTTGAATTAACTACTAACCGAACTTATATCATAAATCACTAAGGGAAACGAATAAGATTGTTGGACCAAACATGGACCCTTCAATAAGGATAGTAGAAATGGTCATTTTTCCACCCTTAGTTGAACTAAGTGATAGGAGAGAAGGTTGTAGTAAGGTTGGGAACCATGGTTCGAAGGTAGTCTCGAGCAGAGCATGTTTCTCTATTGTATAAGCCTTGGTTTGATTCCAATTTGCGAAATGCGTGACATCAAACTCCTCAAAACACGAATTAGAGTAAGCATAATTTCTCTAATTTTACGACGATCAATCAATATCGTGCAATGGTATTTAATCGAACATGTATTGCATCTAATTAACTTTGCTTGGAAACCCTAGTTGCTTAATGTTAGATATGTGCTATTGTCTTCCTTCCACTTACTGAGCAAGTTATCGCTCATTCTCCTATAGCTGTTTTGTAGGTTTCCCAATAGAATCACCAGTATTACTTCAAGTTTCGGAAGACTAGAGATCATGGTTGGGGAGGGATATTCAATACCAATCAATTAAATTCCTATCTTATTGATTGACTTTACTAATTGTTAGGAAAACTAATAGGGTCTCTTCAAGTGACCCTCTAGTTTTTAGTTATAGTTACTGGTACTATGTCTTGTAAATTTGTAGACTTTTATAAATCCTTATTTTGTCATTTTTCTAAAGTTATTTATAAAACTTGTTTCTTCTCAAACTTTTATACTATAAAGTCTCTTTCAAAAGTAATTTTAGAAAGTTACACCACAGGTTAATACCAAAAGGATATTGAATTAGATGACTTAAAGCTGCAAAGTGGGAAAGGCCGAGTATAAGCTATACCCATGTTCGTAGTTAAAGTGGCTAGCTTTTAACTTAAGTTGGTTTATATGGCGGGACAATTACAATTCTCTGGTTTAGGGTGAGACACTTAGTGTCTACGATATATTGTTTTGTCACCAATAATTGGACATAAGACGATTAGGCTATAAATTCTTAACCAAGATGTGCATTGTACAACGCCTACTAGTAGTCGCTGAGCTCTCTTTAATAGTCATAGTAGGGGGAAGGTGGAGCCTACGCTTGCTCCTTTTCTAACCCATAGAAAGATTTAGAGATGTCAGGTTTAGGGAAGGATCCGAGAAGCTGATGGCTATCAAGATGGATTACTTAAAAGAATAAGGGCCCAAACAATGGGTTAGGATAAGAATGGGTTTTCTATAAAGAGTGGAGACTTGGGCTTAGATGGCTATCCCCATCTCAAGTTAAGGAGGGGTTATATCCTTAGCTTCATGTAGTTACCAAAAGATCGTGTAATGCGTTCTGAAGCCAAGAACAGACAAGGCCAATCATAAGGTGGGTCCAAGCTTGTCGAAAGCTTAAAAGATGGTGAGGGGATTATGCGAAAATAGTAAAGATAGAGTAAGCAAACTTACAAACAACTCCGAGGATGTAACGCATCAAAGAACTTCTAAGGAATCATAGCATAACTCGATATGACGTACAAAATGGTTTGATGAGGTTATTCGTTACCTAGCCTTACGTAAGGGTTAGGATAAGAGTAAAAAGAGCTAACAAGCTAACAAGAGCAAACAAGCTAACAAGAGCAATGTTCACAAAGGGAAGAATGTTTAGTATATTGATGATATCAACTGCTATATGGCTACATATACAAAGGGTATTTATATCCGCAAAATTAGGATAACTTACCTAAAATAGAAAAAGACCAAAATGATAGCGTATAAAAGGAGTAAGATATAAGGAATGATGAAGGGTATATTGGAAAATACAATAAAAGTGAGTATTCTGTATAGGGGATTCTATCACATGGCTACTTAAACATGTGGCTCACTATGGGTAGACGACTTTCTAGCAAAAAAGACAATTTTGTACGATCATCTTGATTTCTACTGAGTTGAAGTAGACTCATCCGAAAAGGAATGGTAATGTATAGGTGTTAAAGTTTTCGACTTCTTGGCACTAATGATCCAAGTTAGGTGTCGGTTTGGTCATGGCCGAGCAAATGTGTATGATGGGCCGAGTTGTCAACAGAGTTTTCATCCAGTCGGTACATGACTTCCAAGAGATAAGGAGTTACTCGACTTAGTAGAAGGAGTTAGTCAGTAGTAAGGATCAGTTCAGCTTCTACAGGAATTCGTTGGAACATGATGATTTGTCTTATTAGTCCTTTAAGGCCTTGGGCTCGGCTATATGTCAGAGGTCTAGTAATCCAATTCTTATCAAATCCGATTGGTCTTTGCTCGCTTATTTCTTCCTTAAGGTAATAAGGGCTGAGGTCAGTAATGTTGAAGGTGTTAGAAACCCCATAATCTTCGAGTAGTTCCAGTTTGTAAGCATTATCGTTCATCTTCTAGAGGATTTTGAAAGGTCCTTTTGCTTGGGTGAATAGCTTGTTCTTCCTCTTGCTTGGGAACCTCTCCTTACTTAAGTGTAGCCATACTGAGTCTTTAAGCTGAAACTGTATCGACTTCATTCCCTTGACTTTTTCTCTCATTTTCTTGGTAGCTTTATTGTAGATGTGTAGTAAGGACTATGGTCGAGCTCTTGCATTAGGGCTTTTTTGCTTAGATACGGGTACAAAGGTATGATCAAGGAGCGACTCAGGATTAAAACCATAGATAACTTCAAAGGGTGTTTACTTGATGGTGTTATGTGGTTGTGAATTGTGACCAAGAACAGACAAGGTTGGTTGCCAGATGGATCTAAACTTGTAGAAAACTTGAAAAAGGATCAATGAGGAAAAATGCAAAAAAGCAAAAACGAAGAATGAAACAGTAAACAAAACCCATGAACAGCTCTAGAGGATATGATGCACTAATGGAACTTTTGAAGACTCATGACTCAATTCGATATGATGTACGAATTGGTCCAGCAAGGTTACTTACCATCTAACCTTACTTAAAGGAAAAGATAAAAGTGATGTCGAGAATAAACAAACATTGTTTACGTAAGGAAAAAGTACTCAAAGAGTGTATATTAAGAATAATTTGATGTTATCATAGTTATAAGTACAAGTACAAGGGTACTTATACCTATAAGTTAGGGCAACTTGCCTAAAAAAAAAAAGACAAAAAGGGTATTTCCTAAGGAAGTAATCTATAAGATACAAAGGGGTAAAAATGAATATATAAGAAAAATAATCATTGGTGCAATGAATTCTGCACATGATACTCTACACATAGCGATGCTACATTGGCAAGGTCATTAGAAAATGCGGACAAAAAGTACGAACATATGGGCTTATCTGAGTAAGGATGGCTTAGTCAGTCCAGACTCCCTCTTTCGGCTTTTCGGTAAGGAGGTTGCCAAGTAATTAGTTGGCTCGATGTTGGAGAGTAATCATCAACTCGGCATACTGCAGAAAAATGGGCGGTCATGCAGTACGACATGAAGGGTGACTCGATAAGGAAGTACTTAACCTCGGCAGGTGTTAGTTAGAACGGAATGATTTGTTATGCCAGCCTTTCTAATCCTTAGGCTCGGCTGCAAGTTAGAGGTCTATTAGCCTGATTCCCATCACACATATTGTCCGGTTGTAAGTGAATTCTACCACAAGTAAACAGACATCCTAATCAACCAAATTCTTACTGACTGCAGCTTAAAGTAGTAATCCTAAAGTATGATTGACTACCTCAGTTTGGCCATTGGTTTAGGAATGACAGGAAGTGTTGAATAATAGTTTAGTCCCTATTTGACACCAAGAGCCCTTTGGAAATGGCTCAGGAACCTTGAATTTCTATCTAACACTACATTTCTCGGCACGTCGTGTAGCCGAATAATTTCCTACAAAAAGAGAGAAGTAATAGTTAAAGCATCATTAGTCTTAGAGTAAGGCACAAAGTGTGCTATCTTATTGAATTTATCTACAACCACCATTACAGAATCTTTACTTTAGGCAATTCTAGGTAATCCGAAGATAAAGTCCATGCTCAATCAATCCAAGGTTGGGTCAGGGTAAGTAATGGCATTGCTTTCCCTTGCTTAGCTTGGCATTTAGCCTTCTTGCAAGTAACACGACCCTCAATAATTCGGTATACATCTCACCTCAATCTCGGCTAAAAGAATCGTCTAGTCAATAGCTTTATGTTCTTCTCTCTTCAAAATGCCTGGAGAGTCCTTTACTATAGGCTTCCCTGACAAGCAACTCCTTCAACAAACAATTCGGTACACATAACTTTCTACCTCGGAATAGATAACCATCTTCCACATGATACTCATCCAATGTTCTTCCTTCGGTATAATGGTCGAATATGGGTCCAAAGTATAGGTCTTTAGTGTATTGTTCTTTAATGCTTGTAAACCCCAACAATCTGATCTGCAATTCATTTAGGAGAATATGTCTTCTTGATAGAGGATCGGTAATGACATTATTCTTGCCTTGTTTGTAATTTATCGTAAAGTTGTATCCTTCTAGGAATTTAACCCACCTCACTTGTCGCTTCAATAGCTTGGTTTAACTTTTGAGGTACCTTAAGACTCGTGATTGGTATAGATGATGCACTCTTTCAATAATAGATAATGCTACCATAGTTGGAGCACTCAAATTAGGGCTAAGAGTTTTTTTATCATATATGGAGTAGTTCAATTGAGGCCCTCTAAGCTTCCTGTTATGGTAGGCAATCGGTTAGCCTTCTTGCATTAAGACAATGTCTATGCCAATGCCTGATGCATCACATTCCAACTTAAAAATCTTCTTGGAGTTAGGTAAGGATAATATAAGTATGGAAGTCAGCCTTGCCTTCACTTCATCAAAACTTCTTCCCTCCCTTTCTTCGCACTTAAATTTAATGTTCTTCTTCGTTAGCTCGGTGAGCGGTGTGACAATGGTACTGAAGTTTCTAATGAACCTTCTATAAAAGGATGCTAGTCCATGGAAACTTCTCACCTTAGTATGGGTGGTTAGAGTTGACCACTTGACTATAGGTTAGATCTTCTCTTCATTAACTCGTAAGTCACCTCCACTAACTACGTAACATAGAAATACTACTTCTTCTTGGCAAAAACTACATTTCTTTAAGTTGCCGAATAATCTCTAAGCTCAGAGTACATCTAACATGGCATGGAGATGTTCACAGTGGCTCTCTTGGTCGGTACTGTACATAAGGATGTTGTCAAAGTATACTACAACACACATCCTAAGTAGATTCCTTAGTATATGGTTCATTAGTCACACAAAAGTGCTCGAGACATTTGATAAACCAAAAAGCATTATCATCTACTTGTAGAGTTCATGCTGAGTTTTAAATGCAATTTTCCACTCATCTCCCAGTCTCATCATAATCTAATGGTAGCCAAACTTCAAGTCAATATTGCTGAAGACCTTAGCTCCACTCAGTTCATCCAACATGTCACCAAACCTAAGGATAGGGTACTAGTACTTGATAGTAATCTTGTTCACAGCTCAGCGATTGACGTATATTCGCTAAGTTCCATCCTTTTTCGGTACAAGGAGCGCTTGCACAGCATAGGGATTGAGGCTCTCCCTTACATATCCTTTATCCAAAAGTTCATTAACTTATCTTTGGAGCTTAGAAGCTTGCTCGAGGTTCATTCGATATGTTGGCTTGTTCAATAGGACAACACTGGGTATTAAGTCAATGTAATGTTCAATGCCTTAGAGAGGGGGTAACCCCTCTGACAACTGCTCAAGAAACAGGTTAGCATATTGATTTAACAGTTCCTTCACTTCCAAGGGTAGTTCACTTCGCTCCTTTAACTTTAGTAATTGTCTAATTAATAAGAAAGTCGGTGCGTCAGCCTTAACAGCTTCTCGGAGCTTGGCTCTACTTAGGAGTAAAGTTTTCTTGGATCCTCAAGCTAGTTTACTTGCAACTTGCTAACTTGACTCGGTGTCATAAGGTTCAGAGTAACCTTCCTCCCATCCTTCTTAAATACATATGTATTCTTAAATCCGTCATGTAAAACTCTTCAGTCGAAAAGCCAAGGTCGTCCAAGCAATACATAGGATGTATACATTGGTAATACGTCATAAAGAATCTTGTTGGAATAACTCTCTATAGAGATTGATAGTAATATTTGCTGAGTGACATATAATGCTCCTTTTTCATTCAATCAATGTAACTTGTACAGCTTTGGATGTGTGATAGTTGGCAATTTTAGCTTTTTGATAAGGTTGGTAGACACGCCACATTGGTGTAGCTCCCATTATCCAACTATGAGTGTGCACACTTGATCATTCACTTTGCAGCTGATGTAGAATAAGTTCTCTCTTTGCTCCTCCTCAGTAGAAGGTTCTAAGCTCATGGCATGTCGAATAACTAGAGTTAACTTATCTAGGTCTTTTGTAAACACACTCTCATTGATCACGTTGGTATTAACATCAACCTCATCTTTTACTTCCTTCTCCTCCTTTAGTTCCTTATCTATGCTATCTACCTCGATCTTCAGGTTATCTCCTTTAATGATCATCATCCTTCGGTTTAAACATTAAGTAACCATGTGCCTAAACCCTTAGCACTTAAAGTACTTAATCTGACTCGTCTTTCTCCCAAGTCCTTGCCCTTTCTCATATGTTCGGGTCGACATGTCACTATTGAGTTAGCCCTTCTATTCAATCCTAACGTTTATTCATTTGGTTGACTTGGTATTGGGTTAAGCTTAATAGCTTCCTTGAACAAGTTGGCTTGACTAACCAAGTTGGCTCACTTGATGTTTGGTCAGCATTTAGCTCCTTCTTTGCTTCTCTACTTCTTAGGATATCCTTATAGCCTCAGCTAATGTAAAAAACTGTTGAAGTTTTACAATGTCTCTAACATCACTCCTTAATCCAATAAGGAACCTGGACACTATTTAGGCTAACGGCTCTTCTACTTCACAGCGAATCATAAATATTTGGATCTCTTGAATATACTTGTTAACAGTTCATCCTCCTTATCTTAACTCTTTAAGTCGAACAACAGTGTCTTACAAATTTGTGTCTAGTACGAATTTGTTTTTGAGTATCCTTTTCATCTCGAGCCAAGTACTTACTTCTCGTCTCCTTGTGATCTAAAAGTTCTTCCACCACATGGTGGCATATCTTGAGAACTTAATAGTAGCAGTCTCTACCTTCTCTCGATCCTTATACTGATAATAATTAAAAACACACTCAACCTTTTCCTTCCAGTCCAAATAATCATCTACATTCTTAGAACCACTGAAGCTCAGAATATGAAGCTTCATATGGTTGGTAGCTTGGGGTGCTTTAACTTACTCTCCTTCTTCGTACTCTTCTTCTTTAACATCATCTATATCTCCTAAGTCGATCCTTTGTCATGCTTGTCAGCTTATTCGTCCACCTCGAACTTATCGAGCTGGGTTTTGACCTTTAGCAAGTCGAACAGCTTGTAGGGTGTTTTGTATGGCGTCAACAAGTCGATAGGCTATTGCACGAATAACTCTAGTTAAATTAACTAAGAGATTGGCTACCTCATCTAGTCTCTTGTCCGTCTTTTTTAGGGTAACTTAGGATTGTTGACCATGGTGGACAACACTACTATTATCATCTCCAGTACCAGCATTAACACTTAGGTCTGTCATTTTCCTCGACAAATTTGGTTTCAAACTTTGAATCTTATATACAACTAACACTATCCCTTTGAACTAAACAATATATGTACTCTCTACATAGATGTCTAGTTAACCTGTAAACATAGTAACTACAGAGATGAACAAACTACTACACAGAAACTTGCTCTATTTTCGAATGTTCAAAATAGGGTAAAACAAAGTATACTTAAGAACAACTACCACACTCTACTTCTTACTCAAACACTTCTGTGATTCCTTTTACAACTTTGATATACTATTACAACAAGTACTACTTCGCAAAACATAAATACAAGAACAACTTACCCAAACGAAACCTCTACTTTGATACCAAAATGACATGTTCTGAAGCCATGAACAAACAAGGCTGGTTGTAGGGTGGGTCTAAGCTTGCTAAAAGTTTGAAAGATGGTGAAGGGATTGTGCAAAAACAGTAAAGATAGAGTAAGAAAACCTACAAATAGTTATGAAGATGTGATATACCGAAGAGCTTCTTAAGACTCATGGTATAGCTTGATATGACGCTTGAGATGGTCTGGTGAGATTACTGGCTACCTAGTCTTGCTTTAAGGTTAAGATAAGAGTGAAAAGAGTAAACAAACTAACAAGAGCAATGTTCATAAAGAGAAGAATGTTTAGTATATTGATGATATCAACTATCATGTGGCTATATATACAATGGAAATTTATACTTGCAAAACTAGGACAATCTTCCTAAAATGGAAAAGTCCAAAAGGGTAGTGTCTAAAAAGAGTAAGATACAAGAAATGATGAAGGGTATATTGGAAAATACAACAAAAGTGAATATTTTGTATGGTGGATTTTATCACATGACTGTTCAGATACATGGCTTATTGTGGGTGGATGACTTTTTGGTAGAAAAGACAATTCTGCACAATCAACTTGATTTCTACTAAGCCAAAGTGGACTCATACGAGAAGGAATGGCGGTGGATAGGTGATGGAGTTCTTGGCTTCTTGACACCAATATTATTGAGCTAGGGGTCGGCTCAATCATGGCTGAGTTTGTACGTATAAGGGGTCGACCTATCATCAAAGCTTTCACCAATTGGCACATGACTTCTAAGAGATGATGAGTTACTCGGCTTGACATAAGGAGTTAATCGGTAGCAAGGATCAACTCGACTTTTGCAGGAGTCGGTTGGAGTAAAAGGATTCATCTTGTTAGTCCTTCAATGCCTCGAGCCTAGCTACTCGTTAGAGGTCCGGTAGTTTGATTCTTATTACCGTATATGATGTTGCATCCATACTAGTTGTTCATGCATTGCACTTAAATTATTTAACGACCTTGATTATCGTTGTGTTATGGTATAAGGTGAGTCTCCTTCCACTTATTGAGCATGTGGTTCTTTGGCTTATTCTCTTATGGTTTCTTATAGGATGTTAGTTGAGACATTAGATGGCTAAGGGATTTGAGTGTATAGGAGTCACTTCAGTAATCTCTATAAGAAGGTTTATTTTCATATAAGAGTATAGTTTATTCTGAGTAAGCTCAAATATAGAAATGTAAATACTACTCATTTTGCTATTTAGTAGGGGATTTTGATTATCTACAATTCTAAGAAGTAAGGAGACATTGAATCCCATAATTATTCTTATATCGTATACTTATATATAATATGAATACGTAAAATGATTAAACAAATAAATAAAGTCTTGTGATCTTTGACTCACAAGATGATTGTCACATGACTGGTGCAAACGTGGTGCAATAGCTTTAGGTTTTTTTTTACTGGACCCTCTTATAGGGCATTACATATATTATTCTCATATAATCCGTTTTTCTACTCTTTAGTGTTGCATGTTTAATTCAACTATTGCCTATGTACATATTCTTTATGGTTTTGTATAAGAGTTAGGACATATGTTATTTCTTCTTTTTATTTTTATTTTTATCTTAACCTTTAAATTTTTATATTCATTTTACTTCTAAGATAATGTATATAGCTTATATTTACTTAAATGACTAAGAATTTGTAACACATCAAATACATAGCCCACTAGTTTGTTTATATGTGCATGTATGTTGAAGTAGGACAAATGGGTGATGTTGAAAGAGAGTAATTTTGGATCTTATCTTAGAGATAATAGAAAGATGGAAATAAATATTAAAAAAAAATCCAAAATCTATTTCTATTGGACACACATAAAATGTACACCAAAATTAAGCCATTGTAAAAATTTTATAATTTTGTAAATGGCTCAAACGTAATATTTTACAAATAAAACTAATCCAACAAGACATTTAAATGACAAAAAATATTTTAGAAGATGAAGCCTTTACATTGAACCATAAACATAAATGAACCTATATTGTGGAATTTGTGACATTGGGTTCGCAACCCCTTCTAAATTACCATCCTTCTTGGAATTATTGAAACTATAGATTTTGCGAATTTATGCCAAAAGATTCTTAAGTAATCATTATGTTCCAAAATTACTATTCATGCCTCATTTTAATAATATATAACAACAAAACCAATTTTTATATCAACTATCGATTAATTTAACAAGGATATATTTGCCAATTGACATTATTAATTGTAAACTCCGCAAATTTAGCTATTTAAGAATAGAATTGAACTCAAATACTGTAGATGATTTTATGAATCGTTAAAGCCAAGCAAGATAAAAATTTAATAAATTATAAATTTGAATATATTATAAGTAATAAAAACCTTAGAAAAATCTATCGAAACCTAAATTGCATACAAAAATCTTAAATTCAATGTACGCGCAATTACTCGAAATTGAAATCGAACTCAAACTCGATTGAAATCCTAAAACTATAACTTTAAACTTATAAAATGAATAAATATCATGTAATAGTTATATAATTGTAGTCGATGATAATTATTGACTAAATCGCGTAAAACTTTTAATGAAAACGTCGAAATAACTTGTAAAAATTATAATCGTAATAGGTATCAATTAAATTGATAAATTTTTATAAAATTCCAAAATTAATTTATAAATGTTATTTTTATTATTTTTATGTTTAAAAAAATTACATATAATTATTTTTATTTTCCTTTTTCTTTCTTTTCTTTCTTCTATTTTTTTTCCTTGCTCCACATTAGTTTCCAGCAAGTTCCAGCAGCCCATGTGCTTAATTTCAAATTACAAGTGTCATGTAATTAAAAGATAAAGGACAAAGTAATTAAAGTAAGGATCATATCCAAATTAATGAGGAGATTTGAGTAGATGATTTTTTTTTTCTTTTTTGTCTTTTACTTTTAATCTCTCTCTTGCTGGATTTTTATTTGCTCATGTCTAGAAATTGAAAATAAAACCAAAAAAAAAAATTAAGTAAACCAAAAACCGAAACAAAGAAAAAGAAGAAGGAAAACTAAGCAAAACTAAGAAGAAGAAGAAGAAGAAGAAGAAGAAGAAGAAGAGGAAAAACAAAAAGGATTTAGTTAGGTAAATGAATTATTTTGTACATATATGTATTCTATACTATGTATATACTAAGTATTTCATTGATTTATTTATTTATATGTATATATATATATATATATGCATGAATAGATATGTACATATGTATTACGTATTTTACTTATTTGTGTATATACATATGTATTAGGTATGTATCTTTATTTTATGTATATACATATGTATTTAGGAGTGAGTATATAGGTATATGTATATAAGTATAAATAGTAGTACATATAATATGTATTGATTTTTTTCTCTATAAATGTATTCTTGTACATGTGTATGTGTGTGTATTACATATGTATGGATGATTAGTATTTTAATATATACCATATGTATGTATACACGTATAGTACATGTATATATATACTAGGTATTTCCTTTATATACATGTATATGTATTTAGTATTTTATTTAATTATTTATGTATATATGTGTGATTATGTATATATATATGAAATTATTATTATTTTTACTATATGANATGGCTAAGGGATTTGAGTGTATAGGAGTCACTTCAGTAATCTCTATAAGAAGGTTTATTTTCATATAAGAGTATAGTTTATTCTGAGTAAGCTCAAATATAGAAATGTAAATACTACTCATTTTGCTATTTAGTAGGGGATTTTGATTATCTACAATTCTAAGAAGTAAGGAGACATTGAATCCCATAATTATTCTTATATCGTATACTTATATATAATATGAATACGTAAAATGATTAAACAAATAAATAAAGTCTTGTGATCTTTGACTCACAAGATGATTGTCACATGACTGGTGCAAACGTGGTGCAATAGCTTTAGGTTTTTTTTTACTGGACCCTCTTATAGGGCATTACATATATTATTCTCATATAATCCGTTTTTCTACTCTTTAGTGTTGCATGTTTAATTCAACTATTGCCTATGTACATATTCTTTATGGTTTTGTATAAGAGTTAGGACATATGTTATTTCTTCTTTTTATTTTTATTTTTATCTTAACCTTTAAATTTTTATATTCATTTTACTTCTAAGATAATGTATATAGCTTATATTTACTTAAATGACTAAGAATTTGTAACACATCAAATACATAGCCCACTAGTTTGTTTATATGTGCATGTATGTTGAAGTAGGACAAATGGGTGATGTTGAAAGAGAGTAATTTTGGATCTTATCTTAGAGATAATAGAAAGATGGAAATAAATATTAAAAAAAAATCCAAAATCTATTTCTATTGGACACACATAAAATGTACACCAAAATTAAGCCATTGTAAAAATTTTATAATTTTGTAAATGGCTCAAACGTAATATTTTACAAATAAAACTAATCCAACAAGACATTTAAATGACAAAAAATATTTTAGAAGATGAAGCCTTTACATTGAACCATAAACATAAATGAACCTATATTGTGGAATTTGTGACATTGGGTTCGCAACCCCTTCTAAATTACCATCCTTCTTGGAATTATTGAAACTATAGATTTTGCGAATTTATGCCAAAAGATTCTTAAGTAATCATTATGTTCCAAAATTACTATTCATGCCTCATTTTAATAATATATAACAACAAAACCAATTTTTATATCAACTATCGATTAATTTAACAAGGATATATTTGCCAATTGACATTATTAATTGTAAACTCCGCAAATTTAGCTATTTAAGAATAGAATTGAACTCAAATACTGTAGATGATTTTATGAATCGTTAAAGCCAAGCAAGATAAAAATTTAATAAATTATAAATTTGAATATATTATAAGTAATAAAAACCTTAGAAAAATCTATCGAAACCTAAATTGCATACAAAAATCTTAAATTCAATGTACGCGCAATTACTCGAAATTGAAATCGAACTCAAACTCGATTGAAATCCTAAAACTATAACTTTAAACTTATAAAATGAATAAATATCATGTAATAGTTATATAATTGTAGTCGATGATAATTATTGACTAAATCGCGTAAAACTTTTAATGAAAACGTCGAAATAACTTGTAAAAATTATAATCGTAATAGGTATCAATTAAATTGATAAATTTTTATAAAATTCCAAAATTAATTTATAAATGTTATTTTTATTATTTTTATGTTTAAAAAAATTACATATAATTATTTTTATTTTCCTTTTTCTTTCTTTTCTTTCTTCTATTTTTTTTCCTTGCTCCACATTAGTTTCCAGCAAGTTCCAGCAGCCCATGTGCTTAATTTCAAATTACAAGTGTCATGTAATTAAAAGATAAAGGACAAAGTAATTAAAGTAAGGATCATATCCAAATTAATGAGGAGATTTGAGTAGATGATTTTTTTTTTCTTTTTTGTCTTTTACTTTTAATCTCTCTCTTGCTGGATTTTTATTTGCTCATGTCTAGAAATTGAAAATAAAACCAAAAAAAAAAATTAAGTAAACCAAAAACCGAAACAAAGAAAAAGAAGAAGGAAAACTAAGCAAAACTAAGAAGAAGAAGAAGAAGAAGAAGAAGAAGAAGAAGAGGAAAAACAAAAAGGATTTAGTTAGGTAAATGAATTATTTTGTACATATATGTATTCTATACTATGTATATACTAAGTATTTCATTGATTTATTTATTTATATGTATATATATATATATATATGCATGAATAGATATGTACATATGTATTACGTATTTTACTTATTTGTGTATATACATATGTATTAGGTATGTATCTTTATTTTATGTATATACATATGTATTTAGGAGTGAGTATATAGGTATATGTATATAAGTATAAATAGTAGTACATATAATATGTATTGATTTTTTTCTCTATAAATGTATTCTTGTACATGTGTATGTGTGTGTATTACATATGTATGGATGATTAGTATTTTAATATATACCATATGTATGTATACACGTATAGTACATGTATATATATACTAGGTATTTCCTTTATATACATGTATATGTATTTAGTATTTTATTTAATTATTTATGTATATATGTGTGATTATGTATATATATATGAAATTATTATTATTTTTACTATATGAGGTATATACATGTATACATATATAGTAAATATATGTATATGTACTTAGTATTTTCAAAATATAAGAATTTTTGTATATATATGTATATATATATTGCTGGATGTGAAGATGTATATATATTATTATTAATAATATTTTGTATTTTAGTATATATACACATATATAGTAAAACCATATAGGTACATAAGTATAAAAAGTATAAATAAGTGTATATTATACTTGTACATAATGTATAAGTAAAGTTAAAATAATTTATTATATAAAGTATAGTATACGTATGAATATACTTATATGAATAGTATGTATACATAAAAATATGAGTATGTGTAAATAGTATATACAATATACCATAATATTAATTTAACAAATAAAGTAAGTTAATAGATATATATATATACATAACTACCGTAAATTATGAAAAAGGATAATAATTAAGTAAATTAGAAAATTTAATGAAATATAATAATAAGTATTTATTTATATATATAATTATACCATAAAATAGGAAAATAATGGAAAATTATGAAAAATGTATAAGTATGACACGTAGCATTCTTACGTGTTGCCATGTCATTATGAATATATAAATTAAGTAATTTTCGTGATTAATAATAATGAATAATTAATTAAGTAGAAAAATTCAAGTTAATAAATATTAAACCTTAAAAATAAGTAATTATAGTAAAATATACTCAAAATAAGAAAATTACAAAAATATATGATACAAATAATTATTAATTCGTAATTATACTAATAAAAGCCTAATTTGTTATTTTACAACTTTTTAAGTCAAAATAATGCATCTAGTGATATTTTTATATTTCAATCTAAATTACGAGTTACAATATTCAAAACGGACCTCACTACGAGAAAGTATGCTCGAAAAACAATCAAAATGGATTATAAGTTTATAAAGATTTGAACTAAATTGAAAAAGTTATACGAAATTCAATAAAAAACTCGAATCGATGATTTTACGTAAATCAATAACCGAGTTAAGTAAGCAGTACAACTTAGCATAGTAGTTTAGTTATTTAATTCCCAAACTTACTACTTTTCATATTCCCTAAATGTTAGGCTATCTCGATACGGATACTAATTTACCAAGTAAACTATTACAACCGTTGATAGACTCAATGACCAAGTAAGTACTCCTGATGACTCTATACTTGTTTTATACTTATAGTTAGTGCACATGAATTAAATATTAATAACTTGATACATGGGGGTTTGGGTTATGCATGTGACTGATATTGATTGATTATTGTACAAAATACTGTTAAATGTGATAGTTGAAGATTTAGCTATATGATTGATTATTGCATAATTTGAATGATTTATTGATAATGTTTGACCACCTCATAAATTAACTTAATCATATTCAATTCAACTAAAATTAAATAGATCAAGCATAGAGCATGAACATTGCATATAATGTTTTGACTGTCATCTCACGCAGTTGGTAATGAAGGGCCTTGGAAGGATGGATTCTCACATGATTTGATTAGTACAGTGTAGGAGCATTGGTACAACAAGACCCTACCCTTAGCTCGTGGGTTTTACTGGTGCCAGAGATGCTAACTGTAAGTGGCTGGAGGTCGCATATAAAAACCACTGCTGTAGGGCGTGAGTGTGGACTGTGGAGGCTATCTCATAGCTAGACCTGAATATTTACATACTATTAACTTTTGGAAATAGAAACCTATTTCGTGAAACAAGGAATTTCTATATATATTTATATATGGTTAAAAACCCCAAGTACTAGAGCTTGGTTGTTATTGGTGTCAATGTATCTCCAACTTTTACTTCGAAGGGCGTTAAATCCGATGTTGTATGCAGTATCGGTCAATTGCATATATACTGTTTGGCATACTGCTTATTCATGCATTCATATGTTTATTAATAAATTATTTAATAACTTACTTACTAGTATAGTATGAAGGATAACTCATTAAGCTTTTGTGACTTATTCCCAATAGTTTTCTTTTGCATGTTAATAGATAATCGGGCATGGGTTAAGAGCTGAGTGTTGAGTACCAATGTTGAAATACATAGAAGTTAGAATCTAAGGACAGACTATATGGTTGGTTTGAATTATTATGTATATAGTTACTAATACTACATTTAGATTTTGTGACTTTCATAAGTTTGAGTTTTAAAGCTTTACTATCTAATTTTATCGTTTAGTAGGGAATACCGATTCTTTACGATTCTAATGAACTATGGCTTATTGGATATTCATAATCACTTATATGTTATAATAAGTTAATTAAATTAAAAATAAAAAACTTTAATGACCAATTTTTTTAGAGTCTTATAACCTCTAACTTGTAAGGCGGTTTTCGTATCATGGGTGCATACATGATATGAAAATTTTAGGCAATTTTACAAGGCTCCCTTTAGGGTCATGACATCAACCATTTTTACACAAAAAAACTGAAAATTTCCATAAGTCACGTACTAAGTTACCAATGTTAAATTTAAATCCACATCCACCTTTTCCTTCACCAAAAATCACAACCTATAAACCATTCTAAATTTTAGGAAGTAATTTGATTCATATTCTCTGCTTTCTTTTATTAAAAACAATATTGGCTCTTATAAGCCTTTTCAATTTAAAATTTTTAACTATTTTCCCTCTCTCCTCTACCATGTTTTCTCCAAGGTTATCCAACGAGCACCATGTTATTCTTTTAATGACATATAGATAGGCAGAAAATCTCCTCTAGCATGTTGCTCTATCTCTCTATGTCCAACCAGATTCCTTACTAGATATATACACGTCCAATGCTTGAGGGGTGATAGAAGGAGAGAGAAACCTACTTGGTAGACCTATTTTTAATGGCAATGGCAACTTTTCTTAATAGACTCTCTTCTTCATCAAAAAACATTAGACTTGTTTCACTTCTTTTCTATGGCAATTCCATCCATTACGTAGTTTTGTTCTCTTCCTTTTTTTGCTTCAATCCAAAGTTTTGTGTTTTTATTTATATGACCTTTTAATTTATGTATTATTTTGTACACTAGATCTATAATCATCATTAAAACATTATTTGCTTCAATTTTTTTTCCGTGAAGTGATAAAGTAATTGAATGCGCCGTTAAAAGGCATTCATCTTAAAATTGCCAAACATTATCGAAATCGAGAAGGCTTGATAATGTAAGGTAAATAATGATAATTATATATATTTAACAACTTAAAGTGGTGTTTGCATACTAAGGATCACTTTGTTAATGTGATCCGTATGATTTACATTTAGAAGTATGGTGTATGACTTTGCGATTGGTGTATGTGATTTGATTATGATTTGTTTAAATTTTGTTGAAAGGATCTCAAAATTATACCTTTTGAGAACTTTCTGATGATGTCAATTATGCATGCTATTGAATTTATTATGACTAACAAATGTAGTGAAAGTTATTCGGATGCTCGATAGTACAGAGGAAAGGAGTATGTGATCCCTCATATCTAGCATAATTCTATTACTTTTTTCTTATGATTCTTTTTTTATGTTTTCCTTAGAAAGAAAACATTCGTTCATGCCATATATTTGGATAATTACTAAGACCAAATGGTATGACTTTTTGCTTTGTTTATAATATGTTATAAGTATATTGTCATGGTAGATATGATTAAGCAAAATCAAGAGATAAAGAAAAATAGAAAATTCTAATATGTGTTTAAACTCAAAACTTTATCATCGTAAGTAATAAAAGCACTTTTTACATTTTAATGACCTAGCAAATTGCTTTTGACATTTTAGTAGAGAATCAAAAACTATTCCTCTTACTTGATAGTTGTTGAGACAATGTTGTGTTAACTCATTCTTCCATTTAAAAGGTGAATTTTCTTTTTTTTTTTTAAATTATTATAGAGAAATTATGTAAATAGATGAAAATTGGTAAAGGTGTTATTTTTTGTAGTTGATTTTTTATTTATGTAATATTATAAGGATGGTCGTTTTGATTTTGAATATGAGCTATATCAAATTAGTATGGCGTTTTTGTACGTGATAATATTGTTTTTGTTGATTACGCGATGTAATGACATAATCTTTACACGGAAAGTAAGGTCCATCATGATTTTTATATGATAATATTTAAGGTAAATGGTATAAATACTATACAAACTTTCACATAATAGCAAAAATACTACCCAAATTTTTGAAATAGGAATTTCATACCTAAATAACTTTGTTATTGGTATTTTTACTACCTTTGTTAACACATTAACGACCATTTTGTTGAGTTGGTATGATGGACATATCACAATGTAATACATGTCCATTAACTTTATTTTATGTTAACTAAGCAAAAGAAATAAACTAAAAAAAAAAAATTATCATGTGACGTTGAAAAAAAAATCAAGACCTTAACATTTCCTAAATCAGCATAACCTCATCATTTAAAACACAAAGGAAACACGAGAAGAGTTGTTTTTCAAACCTCTCTATAAATCAATGTCATATGCTCTTATATTTTTCAAGAAAGGCCATCAAAAAAGAAGTAAAGGTGTTTAGCATGAAAATTGTCACGTTGACTCTATGACGCCTCTTGGAAGTACTGGTATTTGAAAAGCTTTTCCTCATTGGTGCATCAAAACCTCTCATAGAAAAGTATGGAAAGACTCCTAGGTTTGGATTAATTTACACAAAAAGGAGACCCCAAAAAAGAAGTAAAAAAAGGAGGGAACTCTCCTATTATTTACAATATCTAGGTAAGATTGAGAGAATTTTTGGTCACTCTTGTGCAATAGAAATATATGCCTACATTCCTTCACCTTTTCCAGCTTTAGGCAAATTAATATTTTATGATATTTTGCTTTAATGTTTATAATTCTATTTATAAAGTATCTAAAAAAGTTTTGATTGTTCTTTGATTCTGCTTTCAATGTTATATGTTGATTTCTTTTTTTTTTTTTTTTATTTCTTTTACTTAGTCGGCATCTAAGTGGTGTAAAATAAAGTTAATGAACACATGTCACATTGTGATATGTTTATCAAGCCAACTCAACAAACGACCGTTAACAGTATTAACGAGGGTAGCAAAAATGCCAATAACAAAGTTATTTACATATCAAATTAGTGTTTCAAAAGTTCATGTAACATTTTTACCACTACGTGAAAGTTTGAGTAGTATTTATGCCATTTACCCTAATATTTAAATATGTATGCTTTGAATTATGTAAAAAACATGCAGGAGGACTTGTTGAATTGTACATTTTTAGAGCCCTGATAAGGGGATTTATCGTCCACACTTCAATACAACCAAGATTTCCATTAATTTTTCTAATGGGTACATTAATTAAAATAATTAATGTCATAAAATATAGATTCAATTTGATTTAACTTGATTATGTTGAAATGTATTACATTTAGTTATTTATGTATCAATGATTATTATGATTTTGCACAACTTACCGTCAAACTATGCAACATAATTCTATAACAATTTATGTAAGTGCACATTATAATGTTTTTATTGCAATGTTGCATTTCCTATTTGTCTACTTATTTTAAAAACCATCCATGGATTTTTTTTTTTAAATCATCTGTTACGTATATAGATTTAATTTAGTTATTATTTTATATTTTGAATTTGATTGTAAGTTGACATATTACGGGTGTACCTCCAATAGGGGTTGGTACTTTAAGAGCATTTCATTATAACATTACAAATCCTTTACAAATGATGATGGGATGGAAGTAAAATAAATAAAATACCCCCTTTTATTATATCGATAATATTTAATTGAGGATCACAAAATTAAGAGATAAAGAAAAGGAAAATTGTCCTTTTGAATCTTTGTCAATTTGAACTAATTCATTTATAAAAAAAAATGCTATATTTTTTAGGAAAGTAGATAAAATCAAGTGCTATATTTTAAAAGAAAAGGAAATAAAAAATTTTATTATTACTTATAGCATTCAACCAATCTTTTCTTGAGTTTATTATATACGTGACTAAGTAACATGCATTAATTTTGTCAATAAAATTGTTTTATTAACATTTATAACATTAAATTGATCTTTTCTTGAGTTTACTATATGTGTGACTAATATTTTACATCCATGTTAGGCAAAATTTAAAAAGTTAAAGATGATATGAAAACTTGCTTTTCATTGGTGGTCTTACTTAGTATTTATTGCCATTCGAATTGTTTTACATCGGATGAGACCCATGTCTTTGTACTTTCTTACCATTCGATGACATATAGTTTGTCAATAATGCTCCTTCCTTCCTTTATGTTTTAATTTGTCTCTATTATATCCATTTGTATACAATAACCCATTTCTTGAAGCAAGGAAAGGATCATCAAATATTGCATGGGATTGAAAGAGACCATTGATAAAGAATGTAATGAGCAATTATTTATTATACTATGATATATTATAAATTTGTAAATAATACAGTTAAGGATTTTTCTACAGTCTTGTCTTTGTTGTTTAGGGGATGAGTCTCGCTATCCATCCCACCTTTAATTTATACTCTTTTAAATCTAAATCTTAAACAAATTGTTGATTTAATGGTTCAAATTAAAAAAAAAAATTAAAATGAATGGTGGGATAGAAGATGAGACTGGTCCTGTCAAATCATAATAGAGGACGAGACCATAAAATTTTCCTATTGTCAATAGTTATATATGCCTTAGTACAACATAGTAATTGTTCCAATTTAATTATTTTAATTCCACTTTCAAATAACATAAATTTTGATAATGAAATAAAATTCAATGTTTATTACATTTGGTGAAGTGAACATACTGTAACTATCTATCCATTTATCTTTTAACTACATCAATCACAACCCTCTTACAACATAAGAAATGACATATATGACATAGTTATGATGATACATGTATATACAAAAGCTATTTATCTATACTTATTGACATCTTATCAAATTCATAACATTTTAAAATTTATTTTTCCATATTTTAGATGTATAACTGAATCAACATATCTTTATTAGTTATGATGTCACAACGCTTTGGTGGTTCTGTTTTCTTATAAGGTTTTATCACATAGCTTTCACTTCAAATATTATATAAGTACTTTTAAGGGAGAAAAGTTATGCAAAGATGTGATCCCTTAAATTTGGTTGCTCTTTTCGTTCTCTTTTTGCCTTTCTTTTCTCCTTTAATCTTTTTCCTTGGTAATAAGCATGAAAATTCTAAAACTTGCCCATTTCATGAAAATATCGTTTAGAAGTTTGAGCTAATGGCTTTTAATCAACTTGTCAAATTTGGAAATCTTATTGGTGATTTTGAAGGCGAAAGTTTTGAATTTATACTCATGAGAGGAACAAAGAAGATTTCTTTACTTTACGAGATAAAAGAGGTATGGTGGCAAATTTATGCTAGTATGATTTAAATTTTAGGGTTTTATTTTATTGTTTAATTCAATTGTTTATGAATATATTTGATGTGATGAATTTAAATTTGATGAATGCATTGATGATATGAATGATTATGTATCTTTACGCATGATGGTAAAGTGTTTTCATTGTAGGTTCCATTAACCTTAAGATGGTTTGCAAAGAAATTCTATTTGATGAGTTGGAATTGTGTTGAATATATAGAGAAATTTATATGTATTGCGATGGAGTTTGGGCAGATAAGTAGGTGAATTTTGATGGGTTTGTGGAAATATAATTTTTAATTGAGTTGTTGAGTGAGAATATTGGTGTTATCAGATGGATAAATTGATATCATTATTGTTTAATAGATAAGAAATCTATTTAGCGAGATGGATCTTTGGTATGCTTCATCGTGATTTGAAATTGCGTAATTTATTGGTTGATAATTGTAATGCCTCAGAAGTTAGGGAATCACAACCTGCATGTATCCTTATAATCCATTGATAGGTCAAGCGTCTATGATCCACTTTTACATATCTATACCTACTTAATCATCACTTGTCACTTGTATTAACTTTCATGCAATAATTCAAAGATGTCTTAAATACATCCATAATTCACCGATATATATAAAGGATCGAATCCTCACTATACTTTATTCAAATAAAAGAAAATAACTTAACATAAATCTTTAACAATTGTCACATATGCTATTAAGCAAAATTTAGTATCTAATATCTTCAGAACTTAACAGCTTAATATTGTTTATTGATAAGGACTTTAAGAAGTCTCAGTGACTTCTTTAGACCTAAGTATTATAAATAAACAAAACATAATAAAACAAGTTTGATAACTCTTTTAGCAAACTCATAAATGACTATTTGTCTGGTAACCAACTTAAGAGACATCATAATTCTAAACAGCTACATTGATTCATCTCCAAAGTCATAATAGTAATCATAATAGTTAATGTCTTCACCAAAGTGACCATAACCATACTCATTGTAGTCTTCATAATTACCATGACCTATATCTACATCTAAAACATGAAACCTTAAGGGGTGAGCAAAGCTTAGTACAGGGCATCAATCACAGGTGCATGATTATAGAGTAATGCACAAGCATAAACACATCATCTAAAACATTAAGACTAAATGCATCAAACATCGATTATTATCTTTATTCAGGTCTAACAAATAATACAGTTCCGAGCTCGTGACTTCGGCTCATAATATATAATATACATATAAGTTTCTGTGTTAGGTCTTCCCCAACACCTTAGTAATCATTTCTCATCTTAAATATTCTCGAATCATTTTTAAGCAAAATTCCACTCGGGACACCATCGTACAAAGATCATCAGGATGCTACCCTAAGGTTTGGTCCTCTTAGTCCCTTAGGCTCAACCAAGACAAGTAATACACTTATTAAGTCGAGTTTAAATTAAGTCTATTTTAGTATTTACTATTCCTATACACATACAAACAACATTCAAACCCCATACCTGACTGTAACGCTTGATTAGAATGCGATAGAAGAACCTCACAACTTATTTACATGGGAGCAATCACACTTACTTAATTTCAGAATTAAGTAATGGTATACTTAACACAACAACTTAACTCTCTCAAGATAACTTTAGGAATCAAAACTGATATTTAGGATCACTAGGTTGTTAACTTGTTTTATAAACAGTTCAGGTGATGATTCTTATTTTGAAAAGGTTTAAGATTGAAAAACACCCACTATAAACCCTATAAAGCTCGAAGGGAAACTTGCTGCATGTAATAAGGGTTACGCATCTGCAGAAACCATGCTCTTTTGAGCATGGCTTTCCAATGTAGCATCTGGATGCTTTTAGGGGGGGGGGGGGGGGGGG